>RAHM01000002.1:6266863-6295668 GCA_003713295.1 Parotia lawesii | reverse complement strand
TTCTTGTTTCTCAAGCACTACCACATGTCCTACTTTTTGGGATTCCACAATGGGCTTCTGTTTTGGGGGCATCACACCATGTTTTAGTTTTTGGGGTTCTACATCAGGCATGGGTTCCTCAGGTACCACAACAAATTCTTGTTTCTCAAGAACTACAACGTGTCCTACTTTTTGGGATTCCACAATGGGCTTCTGTTTTGGGGGCATCGCACCATGTTTTAGTTTTTGGGGTTCTACATCAGGCATGGGTTCCTCAGGTACCACAACAAATTCTTGTTTCTCAAGCACTACCACGTGTCCTTCTTTTTGGGATTCCACAATGGGCTTCTGTTTTGGGGACGTCACACCATGTTTTAGTTTTTGGGGTTCTACATCAGGCATGGGTTCCTCAGGTACCACAACAAATTCTTGTTTCTCAAGAACTATGTGTCCTACTTTTTGGGATTCCACAATGGGCTTCTGTTTTGGGGGCATCACACCATGTTTTAGTTTTTGGGGTTCTACATCAGGCATGGGTTCTTCAGGTACCATAACAAATTCTTGTTTCTCAGGCACTACAACATGTCCTACTTTTTGGGGTTCAACACCAGACTTCTGCTTTGGGGGCATCACACCCTGTTTTAGTTTCTGGGGTTCTACATCAGGCATGGGTTCTTCAGGTAACACAACAAGCTCTTGTTTCTCAGGCACCACAATATGCTCTGGTTTTTGGGATGCCACAACAGGTTCTGATTTTTGGCGTCTCAAAACAGTCTCAGGCTCCTCAGATGTCAGAACATGCTCTAGTTTTTGAACTGCCTTTACAGGCTTTCGTTTTCGGGCCACTCCAGCCACTTCTGGTTCTTGCGGTTCCACCTCTTGAGGCTTTGGTTTTGGGTGTCCTGCAATGGACTTTGGTTCTTGAGAAACTGGAACAGGTACTTTCTTTTCTGGCAAAGTTGTCTTGGCCACTTTATGCACATAAAAGATATTAGTTCTCAATTTAACAACTGCACTGACATCATACTAAAGTCAACCATAAAACATAAAAAGACTATTGTAATGAAAATATTAAAAACGTATCAGGTGTCGACCATTTATGCTGGCCTTTAAAATGATGAGTATATGACATTTTGGCTTTTCTCTCTTTTCTCTCAAGACAACACATACACACTCCCCCTCACAAAACTCATGCTCCCATACGGAAGTACACACATGCACTAATAGTATAACTCAAGATATAAGTAAAAGCTGTGGTAATTGTCAACAGAATGGACAGGACAAAAGATATTAATTTTAGGCAATACGCTGAAGATTCTTTCAAGAAATAGCAGTGATGGCATCTAGTTTTTCTTGGTGGAGCTTCTGGTCTTTTGATTACATTGATATCTTCTGCTCTTAGCTACTAGAATGGGTACTTTCTTTTCTTCTCCTATTATAACTTTTAAGGTATTAGCTGTGGTGGTTTTCATGAACCCAAGCAGGTAGAATAGTAAGAATATGTGAAAATAGTAAGAAGAGCTGAAGTATAACATACAGGCAATTCAGACATCCAAGATTTGCCACTATTTTTCAAAAACAACCATGTATGTCTGTTTCACACTCATATGCAGATAAATAGAACAAGCATAATTTAGAATTTCAGAAAACAGAAGGCTTGGATAATTACAAGGTTAAAGAAAAGAGGAAAAACATTGCTTTTGTTATTTCATTAGTGTTGAGATTTACCTTCCTTTGGTGGGAGTTCTGGTTCTTCAGGTGCAGCCTCCGGTTCTGGGACAATCACAGGTTCTGGTATTTTTTGCACAGGTATTTTCTTTTCTGGAACAACTTTCTTTGGCACCTCAGGTTCTTTAAAGATATTTGTTTGTTTTAATTTCAGGAATTTGAAGAATAGGAATTCTTAATAATAAATAAAAAGGCAACAATAGCTCCAAGGTAAAAAATACCTCACAGAATCAGTAAAAAGCCCACCCTCATAAACCTTTTGGGGTTTTTTTCCATATTGCTTTACACACACTATTAGTAGCCACTATTACTTACTGGGAGCTATTCACAAATGAAGAAGACAACACAATCTGTAATCTTTATAAATATATTGTATAAAGTACATCAAAAGGCTGCTAACACAAACATAAGAAAAATAATATTTAGAGAAACAGATTAAAATTTGTGTGCAGTCTTATTACTATTGAACATGTACCTTTGGGTGGTGGAGGTTCTGGTTTTTTAGGAACTTCAATGTGTATTTTTTCTTCTGAAATCACTTTCTTGGGCACCTCAGGCACTTTAAAAAAAGCAGTTAATTTTACTTTTATGCATTTTGAAGATATGTCTGCAGTGTTGAGACACTAAGAAAAAGTAAATCTCAAAAGCATCAGTGGTTTTGGATGTGAATATGTAATTTCTCCTTTTGCTAGAGAAAATTCTCTCTGCTGCCTCACTGAGTTACAGATGCAAAAACTACAATTGAAACACCAAAAATATTTTATAATACATTAATAGTAAAAGTAAATTACCACAATGTTAAAATGGTACCCTAGAAAACTAAGGGGTTTTCTTTCCTTGCATACAATTACTTTTAGTCTATGGATGTTCTGGTTTCTTTGATACTTTAACTGAAACCTCTTCTGGGATCAGTTCCTTTGGTATCTCCAGCACTCAAGAAATATCAATAACTTTTTACTATCAGAATTTCATAAGACTAAAGCATAACAGCAGATCACTTTTAGTGAAAACACCATCTACAAAGATCTATTTTTTTCACTCAAAACATTTGCTTACTTGAAAAACCTTTGACAAAAGAAGAAAATGCTAACAGAGTTCTTGAATACTGTCTTCTGTCTTGTTAAAACAAAAAAAGTTCTTTTTTTTGATTCTGTACTTTTGTTATAATGTCAAGTATCTTTAGCTGGTATGACTTCTGAGTTTTTAGGCACAGCAACTTTGATTTTTTTGTTCTACATCTACTTCCTTGGGTCCTTCAGGCCCTTTAGGAAAGAGATTATTTTCACTTATTATACAGAATTTTAGTCGTTCAAAACTTTGCTGTAGAAATGGCAAAGGTTTTTAATAAAGCCTTTGATTTTACATGTTTGTTGTGTTAAGGTTATTTTATGTCCCTGTAAAGTCTGAAGAAACACCTCAGAGTCTTCTGGAGTTTCTTCTACATTAGATTATTTTTCTGCTTTATTCAACCATCTCCTGAATCTCTATTTGACTGAGACTGACATTGTGCATTTTGTATTCTTTGTCACATTCTTCTATGTGTGGTGACTTCTTGGTATCAATTTTTTGTCTATGCACAGAAGTTTGTCTTCTGTATTAGACAACTGTTTCACTCATTCTATACTCTCTTTCGGGGCTAATTTTTCATCATCAGTCAGGACTATTTCACATCACAGAGGCCCTCTTTTCCTCTCTTAAGATTTCTCTTACTGTTCTCAAATGTCAATCGCATCTCTGCCCAGCCACATCAGTGTTTCTGACACACTGGTACAGATTACAGCTATGATTCAAAAGAGAAGAATTTTTATATCAGAAACATATATAGAACTATGGGCACAGAATGTAAAAGTAACAGGAAAACACAAACAATCATATAAGTAACCTGCACAATCAATACAGAGGTTTTTTTCCCCTGCCAAATTTTAATTTTCTGTAGTACAACATACCTTTGGCTGGTGGTGGTTCTGGTTTTTTAGGGACAGCAGTGGGCACTTCTGGAATTTTCTTGGGCACCTCTGGCACTTTAAAGAAAACAGCATTCATTTTTTAATATTTAAAGCATTTAAAATATGTACATTGTAAAGAAGAAAGAGTATCACAAGAAGCATATCAGAAAGAAATGACAGATATAAAAAGAGATGTCATGCAAAAAATGTTGTATACTATTACGTACTATTAGGATTTTGATAATTGAGTTTTACTACAAACTCTAATGCTCAAGAGAAAAATCTCCTCCTCAGAAAGACACTCAGAAAGACATACAAGCTTTAGGTGGTGTTACTCTTGGTTTTTTAGGAACAAAAACATTTACTGATTTCACAGGTACCTCGTACACTTTAAAGATATTAGTGTAATTTTAAAAATTACAAAAATTAAACATTCAATACAGAGACATAAGACAAAACACACATATATATAAGGATGTGACAAAACAAGTAGATGTATAAGGATGCTTTGACAACAGTTACAACTTCTGAGAAGTCTTCATTGTTCTACCCTTCTGGCAAAGAGTAAGTTGGAAGTGACTTTGCTTGGGATCTTTTGTCATGCAGTTTTAGATGTGCTACGCTAAAGATGAAAACAAGCTAAAGAAGTCATGGCAAAAGTTGAACTTCAATGAAATGCATTTTAAATGTCACACGTAACACAGTTCTTCACTGATGCTTGGCAGTTCTATGTGATGATGACTAGGGTGGGATAAGCTGTGCTGCCATTGGCTTGACAGTGTTTAATGCCACACAAACTGCAAGTTCAGACAGACTTCTAAAATACCTGAGTCAATTGTAACAGATGGTTTCTGTGCAAATTCTATTTCCATTCAAAATGAAATCAATTGACCCCTAAGTTTAACATGAGCAATGTGAAACAGAAGGATAGGATGTACTTCTTGGTAGAGTATTGATTGAATTTCTGAAGCTGTACCCGTGAAGTGAAAATGTTTGTTCTATAAATCTCACTGCATGTTAACTCAGCTAGAGCTTTCCTTCTTTCTAGTCCCATTTACTAGCTTCTGATACAATTTCTGGGTTATTCTTGGGTAGGAGAAATAGACAAACTCAACTAATTTTTAATGCTTTGATAGCAACAATACAAGGGACAGAAGAAACTTGCAGAGAAAGAATGAAAGAATATGGTGACCTATACCTTTGGCAGCTTTTGTCTTTCTAGGCAGAGTTTTTCTTCAGGAATACTTTTGTTAGGCAATTCAGACTAAAGCTATTTACTGATTTTTATTTCAATTTTATGACTTAAACACAACTTGAGAAACAGAAAACAGAAAATAGGACATATACAACATAAACACCACAAATCTAACACATGAACTATTAAATCAGAAACCATGTAAGAAAGTAAAGATAGTTATCACCGAAAGACCTGAGTTCTACCAGGCTCTCAAAGTACCTTTAGATGGTGGAGATTCTGGTCTTTTAGGCACAGGCGTAGGTTCTGGTTTTTTAGGCATAGCAATAGGTACTTTTTCTTCTGGAACAGCTTTCCTAATGACTGTAGGTACTTTAAAGATATTAGTTCATTTTAACGAGAGAAAGACAAGTCACAAAAAATCTCAAGTTTTTCATATAAGTAAGGTACTGAAAAAATGAATACAAGTATTAATTATGCTGAACAAGGACTAAAACATGGACGTGAATAATTTAATTTTCCTGGAGTTCAAGACTTAGCAATTTGTAGGAAGAGGTGATGAAGATGTCATATACCTCTAGGTGCTGGAGCCTCCTCTTTTCTATGAACAGTAGAAATTTCTTCTTCTATGTGAATCTCCTCATAAACTTCATGTACTTGAAAGATATTAGTTTAAACACTTAAATTAACTTAGAATATCTTCAGAAAACAAGACAACATATTAGATAAATAAAAAATATAATCAAATATTCAAGCTCCTCTGAAGATATACAGGTCTATTTTATATACATGTGCAAAATTAAGATGCTTGCAAATAAGGGATGAAAAATCCCTCATATTCTACCCTGACCTGACCTCTGCAGTTTGTCAGAAGAAAGATATGTTATATGTCCTAGCTGAATTACTACATTGAGTGCAGAGATAAGCCCTGCCTAAGTTCTGTCACTTTTTCTTTTTTTTTTCCCCGTTTGGACTGATCTCAAGTAGCACTTAATTTTAAGAACAACTACAGGTGATATTTTTTTTAATTAATTTTTTACTGTTTCAGGTAGCCAGAGCTGTTAAGTAAACTCATGATAAACAGAATGCTCTCAAAATAATATATGTATGAAAGCATATTTTTTATCCTTCAAATTGTACTTAAAATTTCTTATACCTGTAAAGTGTGAAGGTTCTTCTTTAGGTACAGCAGGAGGTATTTTTTCTTTGTGGACAGCTTTCTTTCGTACTTCAGGAACTTTAAAAAATTGGTCTATTTTAGAAATTTGCATTATGAAATAAGTAATACAGTTTTGTAAAAGAAGAAATTAAATCTACTAGAACAATAGGAAAAATACGTGGTATTAAGATGGGAATAGAACTCAACAACTTCACCTTCTGGAGTCTGTTCTTTTTCTAACTCCTGGCATTTACAGTATTGAATACGTTCTTCTCTGAAAAGATAGTTGGGGGTTTTTTGTGTTTGGGTTTTTTTGTTTGTTTTTCCTGGTTTTGTTTGTTTCTGGGATGTTTTTGTGTGCATGTGTGTTTAAGGATTTTGGCACTAAAAAAAGGTTTTATTTTTTTAAATTTAAAAATTACGCATAAAAGCAAGGCAAAAATCCAGTTCAATTAACTAATTATTGTGCTTCCAACATCTACAGAGTTCTTCTGTTCTGGAATTGTATTACAAAATTATGTTTCTGTTAAAAATTTTTGTGGCTTTGTATTTTGTCCTGATTTAAAGTCATACCTTAATCTTGACTTCCTTTAAGCCCTTGATATGACTGCAAAGAGTCCTTTTGCAAGTAAGCTTCTGTCACAACCTTTTAGATTTTTTTCCAGTATATTGTCAGAGAAAGTATTTTGAGAAATAGAACATGAGACATGAAGTCAAAAAAATATAAGGCTAATCCCTGGCTAGTCCCTGAATCTTCTGCCTACTAAATTTCTGTGTCTAATTTAGTCTTTCTAAATTTTAAATTCTTGATGCAGAATGTATCAATCTGTTTAAGCAACTGCTTATAGAAAACAAAGAAAAATAAATGTAAAGTGTCTATAGCATCTGGTTGTGTTGTTTAAGAAAAACAAGCAAGCTGGGTTTCTCGCTTGGTAACTCACTTTTCAAAGAGGTTAGAGGAAGTTAATTTGGAGGTAATGTACCTTTAGCTGGAGGAGCTTCTTCTGTAGGTATAGCAGCGGGTATTTTCTTAAGTGGGACAGTTTTCTTTGTCACTGCAGATACTTCAAAGATATTACATTTTTTAAAGAATATTATAATACACAAAGTGTAAGTAGCAAAGAAGCAATGACAGACACATAGCATCTAAGGAAACATTAGAATGAAAAAGTGAAATAGCAGATTAGCGCACAGATGGAATGATGAAGACGATTAATTTGTAGGAGTGTGTTGCTTTACAGATTGCTTGAAGAGTTGGTTTACCTTTAGCTGCTGGAGCTTCTGGTTCACTAGGAATAATAAAAGGCATCTTTTCTTCTACTGGAACTTCTCCATAAACTTCAGGTTCTTTAAAGATATTAGTTTATTTTACATATTATAATATTAGTTACAAGACAGGAGTAGAAAGACAGCTTAAAATAAAAATATGCAGACATGCATATGGACAAAGAGCTATTTGAACATAAGTTATTTATCTTTCAGCCTCGTCTTACTACTGCTAGAAGTTACCATTCCCAATTAGTAAAATACAAGTTTACAGAAATATTTTATTTTCTAGTTTCTTAGTTCTGTGTATTAGATTGAATTTGTAACTGAATTTTATGTCTTCATTTGGGGTTAACTACCTCCGTTGCAGGTCAAAAATTAGGTGTTGCTCAGGATGGCTCTTAAACCGCCATCTACTTTAGTTTGTTTCCTTGCTCCAGTGTGACTCAAGTGCTTCCTGAATCAGAAACTTAGTTTCTCTCTTATTTATGTATCATTTTCACATTATTAGAGAAAAAAGGTACAGCATTTTTAAAATGCTAAACTCCATTTTTAAATTTAGTGTAACATTTTAAATTTAAATTTTTAAAATGCTGAATTTTATCTAAATTTTGGGACATAGATGGTCTAAAAGACATGGATATAAGCTTCTTTTAAATAGTTTTAAAAAGGAATTGAAAATATCTCATATTTTACAGAACAATATAGAGCATGACTTGATATATTCTCTGCAATTTACTATTTGGTAGATGTGCCACTGATGTACCTTCATAAAAAGCAGGCTCCTCTTCTCTAGGGATAATGGTGGGTACTTTCTCTTCAAGGACAGCTCTCTTACGAACCTCAGGAACTTCAAAGATATTAGCTTTCTTTTAGTAACTTCAAAGTAATTTTCAACTTTTAATATCCCAAACAGAAATAAACCCAGAAAACTAAGGCCTTTTGAGGTCATGGGAACTTTTCGAGAATGAAATATGATACAGTTCTAGAACCGTCTTGGTGGAACAGTGAATTTTGTGAAGAAATTTCTGGTTTCGGCTCTCAAAGAGCATAAGCCATTTGCTTTCCTTACTGCATTGCCATGCTTTTCCTTCTGGTTGGTGTAACAGTTTTAATAGATTAAACTTACTGACTCTTGCCCTATTACTTCTTCACCAATATCATGACCTGYGTACCGGTATCAAAACCCCAGTTTAAACTAAATTCACAACTATATTATAAGTATAAAAGCACTGAAGCTTTACATACTGGTGGTGTAAGCAGCAATACCTCCTCAGCATGTTTTTATTCATAAGTCAATGATTTACTGTCTAGCACATATCTGAAATGTTTGCCGCAGAGTTTTGGATTCATCACTGAGAGTTGAATCTCCACTTCAAGACTGGGTACTCTTGCAATGGTGTAAAGAACGAGAATTTTTTATGATATTAGCTTGGAAAAATGGCACAAATATTTCCCTTCCATAAAATTTCACATCAAAGTCTCCTTTACCTTTCATTGGTGGAACTTCTATTTCAGGTGTACGTGTAGGTTTCTTTTCTTCAGGGACAGTTCTTTTGAGAACATCTGGCCCTTTAAGATATAATTTACTTTTAGGGCTCTCAAAGCTACTTGAAAGAAGTTAGAAAGAAGAAGAGCAAATCTAACAAGGAAGATTCTTGAAACATCAAAGAATTAAATCCTTCCTGAAAGAACATTTATGTTAATTTTGAAGATTAGACAGAAGAATAACATATTAAAAAATAGATTCTTGAAAGGTTCCTTTCCAGAAGAAATAAAAATATTATTTCTTTCTGAACTATTTTCATGTACAGGTTAATGACAGAACACACATTTTTTAAAGTGACTCTAACGTTTTCAACAAATGACTTGAAACCAACAGGCAAAAAAGACTCAATGACAAACAGATGAAAAAAACCCACAGTGGGACATAAAACATATGCACACGTTTCTCAACAAATAATGAGGACGAAAGACTGAAAATAGAGTTCTTGTTGTTTGACAAGGACAATGAAGAGGAAGTGTACCTTTAGCTGGTGGAGTCGTTTCCTTTTTAGGAATAGCAGGTGGTACTTTTTCTTTTGGAACAGGTTTCTTCGGCACCGCTGGCACTTTAAAGACATTGGTAGTTTTTTTAAGAACGTTTGCAGTAGGAGTATTATGTAAGAATAGAAGTTAAACAAAAAGCAAACAACGCAAAGAGTCAGAAAACTTAGCAAAACACAAAAATATTTTTCTAGTATATAAATACATGTAATACAGGCCATCAATCTGGACTATTTTGCTTGCATAAACACAGCTAGAGTTCCAGTATTCAGTGAAAGAAAAACACTGGTGTTGTTGGATAAATTTTGGATAGGGATAAGCCTTGACAATTAGGTTTCATGGACTATCACCTCTAATTAATGGCAGCTGGGAATATGGTAAGGTGTCAGTTTCCTATCAAGCTTTTCTGTAAAAACAAACAAGCAAACTAATCCATCTTTTCCCACCGATTTCATTCTGACAGTTCATATGAGAAAAACAACCATAAAAGTTAGCGCAAAACAAATTCCTGGCAAATTGAGTGCTGTGGATAGAAAATTACAGAGCTTTGGACTAGTGCAGTAACTTCTCTAGCACCCACTGACAATTGCTATTCATGACACTTATGTTTTGTAAAGCCTGATACAGAGAATACCTATTAAGATGGCACACACTCTAGCACATCATTAGGTTAAAGAAGGTTCTAGTTTTTTAGAATTCTGCAGGAAACTAGAGTTTCAATGGCTAGCTTTAAAATATCACTTATGTTGTGATGGCAAAAATTAAATTAACATACTAACTTCAATCCCTTTGTCTCCAGGAAGTAACTTGTTTGATTTTTGTTTTGGTAAAGAAATACCTTTTTTTTTTAGTGATTTGACTGTCTTTAACAGTATTGTGAAAAAAAGCTGGGTCTAGCAATCAAATCAGAAGAGGTAAACTACTGGATTTGGGGATACAGAGACTCATGCAGAAGGCTGTGTTTTCAAATTTATCTGATGGTTGATGTACCTTTAGCTGGTGGAGCTTCTCTTTTAAGAGCAGGTACTTTTTCTTCTGGCAGAGGTCTTTTGGGCAACTCAGGCACTTTAAAAAATATGTCATTATGTATAATAAGTTATATATGAAGAATTACAACAGATATAAAGACAGCAAGCAGAGCAATCATTCATTTGTACAGGAATCATCTCATCATTTATGCAGAAAAAAGGGAGCAGTCATCTCAGAATTCTTGAGTAATGAAATAAGAAATATCAATGTACATCTTTTTGGTACACTGTAGATGCACCTTCTGTTTGGTGTGAGGCATCCTATGACCATAAATTTAAATGATGGGAAGGAATGTTCTACATGAATTCTAATACCTTTGTAAGTCAAAGAAGCTAAACTGGACAAAAGAATCAAATATTAATGCAAAAAAATTAATTCATGTTGAAGCTGAATTACATTAGAAGGTTGACATTTTCTCTGCTTGTGTTGTATCTCCACTAGCTCACTCTTGGGTAGTCAGATAGGGAACCCTCCCGTTTCACACTGAAGGGAATTCCTTAGGAAGGACTAGGATAGAGGCAATCCTTGAACTGATTTATCATTACCAGCAACAGACACACATAGGACTACAAACAAGGCAAACTATAAATAAACACCCATAGGAGGCTTAAGCAGTAACAGAAAACTCAACACACTAGAAGAACAAAGAAGTCATGACTTGATTTACCTATAGCTGGTTGGGTTTCATAAGCCTCCTCATATACCTCCTCATACTTCTCATAGATCTCTTCCTTCTCCTTAAACTCATACTTTTCATAGACATCTCTCTCCTCGGCCTCTGCTTCATATTCCTGTTCCTGAATTTCCTTATATCCTTCAGGTTCTTCAGGTTCCTCGTACGCCTCAATTTCTTCAGCTTCCTGAATCTGCTCAAACTCTTCAATGGTTTCATATGTCTCATACTTCTCGTATTCTTCATATGCGTACTCATACTTCTCCACCACAGGTGCAGGAGCAGGGACTTTTTCTTTCCGGACAAGTTTCTTAGATACTTCGGGCACTTTAGAAACAGTATTATTGTTACTACCTGACAATTATTTAAATTTGTTTTTACAGTTAGTCAAGATAATTGACAAAGAACAGAGAATGTGCATGATAACCACAAGCATAAGTTACATTAAATTATAAAACTATGCTTCTGAGAAAATATATATATTATAAAAGATTTTAGAATGAGGAGGAAAAACAAATCTTTGGGAGAAATAAGAAGAAATATATCTGTACCTTTCRTTGGTGCTGGTTCTTTGGGTTTGGGCACAACAGCTGGCACTTTCTCTTCTGCAACAGCTCTTTTACGCACCTCCGTGACTTTAAAGATACAGATTTTGTTTAGGAATTTAAAAACATGAAATCACCTTAGAGCAGAGTAAGTAAAAAAGCACAAGAAACAGAGCTTTATGGTTCAACAATTCAAACATTGAAAATGAAGAGTTTTAACATAAATTCAAACAAAAATCTTGTACAACAGAGACAAAAGTTAGAAAGAAGGTCAAGAGTATTCCTAGCATTAATATTAATTATAAGGAGTGCATATACCTTTTGCAGCTGGAACCTCCACTTTTTCAGCGGGAGAAACCAGCACCTTCTCTTCAGGAGCAACCTTCTTGGGCATCTTGGGTACTTTAAAGATAAGACCTAACTTCAGTGTACTTTTGCATAATTTTTAAATGGACACAAAGCCAGAAGTTTCTGAACAACAGAGCAGAGACTTACAAACAAACAAATAGCATAGTGACAAATACAATACAGGACAGAAATACTAAAGTGTCCCTTGCTAAACTCAACTTATACCAAGAACATTATCAGTTAACAATAACAGCATTTACAATCTGCAATACCTTTGGCTGATGGAGCTGGCGCCTTTTTAGGAACAGGTTCTTTCGCTTCAGAAATGGGTTTCTTAGGCATCTCAGGCACTTTAAAGACATTTTATTTTAAGAATGTCATCCACCAGTAGTATGAGAAAGAGAACAGAAAACATGTACAAAGAGACATAATAAGAACTGATCTGCAGAATATATTTTTAAAAGATGAAACAGAAATTAAAACAAAAGACACTTTACATTCATAGGCAGACATCTTCAGCAAGTCAAATAATTTTAGCGCTCATTTTGTGCTAGGAATTTGACAGGCACTCTGAGATATCAATATGCAGCAGGGACACAAAGCTAACATAAATAACAAACAAAATAAACTAAACATAGACACTGAATGAGAATAACAACACATTGTTAATTTATGCACCTTTTGCTGGAGGAAGCTCTGGTTTCTGAGGAGTGGGTACAGGTGTTTTTTCTTTTGGGACAGGTTTCTTAGGAATCTCTGGCTCTTTAAAGATATTATTTTGCAAACACGTGTTAAAATTGCTTTCAGAGCGGTAAAAGCATAAACATGGAAACAAGATAAAAACATAGAACAAGACCACAAACTCCCCCCAAAACACATATAAGATTTATATAAAACTAATAACAAGAAATAAAGATGAATTTTAAGGAACACAAAAGATGTCATGAGTGGCTTGTGCGAAAAGATCATGTACCTTTTTCTGGTACAGTTTCCTCTGGAATAAATTCCTCTTCTTCCTCAGGAACAAAAATGGGAACCTTTTCTTCAGACACAACTTTCTTTGCAACCTCAGGCACTTTGAAGATATTATTTTAAGAACTTTACTTTCACAACATCACAAAGAAAAATCCATAACATAAAACATAAGGACACCAACTTTAAAGTAACAATAGAAATAAAAATAGGGGAAACTGCTGACTATTTTTCACTCCCTGAAAACAGCAATGTGCTATTGGGTTACAATGATTATATGAGGACTAGCTCTTTTGCCCAATTTTTAATTCCAGTGTCATTGCAAACAGAAAATATTAGCAAGATCTGCTACAAACCAGAGGTTAAAGAAGATTATTAGCATTAAGGTTTTTACATAAAAACCTTTCAGAGTCTGCTTTTCTTTTTTTAAAATTTCTTAATTTTTCCTAAAATACTCAGCTGCTGCTAAGGTAGAATCTGCTTGGCATCCAACAGTAGGCTTTGCAATAGTCTGCTTCCACTTTGAATTTCCCATTTAGGGTATAGGATCTGGTTATTAGTATGATCAGTGGCAAATTGTTGTTACTGTTGTATAAATTTAGCTAAAAACCTTGAGAATCTAGCTTATTCTCAAGGTACGTGTAAGAGTGATCTCCCCGAATTGAAGAATTTCCAGGTAAAGGCCCATCAAATTTTGTTTCAGCTATTTTGTTTCAACAAAATTTAAATTAATTATTATTTATTATTTATACATAATTATTTCTTATAATAATTATACATAATTATTTCTGGATGATAAAATCACAAAGAATTATTTCATTCACAGTAATCACTTAAAGTAGAAAAAAGCAGATCATTCAAGGCCTGATTCTCAGCCTGCTGCAGTCATTAACAAAATAGACAAGCCCTGCCTGGGCCCTAGCACAGCTCACTACAGGAAAGCAGCAGGGTGCTATAACCAAGGATCTGACTTTATGTGCATATAAATTGAAAGATAAAATTAGGTTCCACTGAAATATGAAAATAAGAGAGAGAGAGGAATTATCTGCGTACACCGCAATGTCATATACCTTTAGCTGGTGGAATTTTCTTTACTTTAGGAACTGCAACAGGTACTTTTTCTTCTGGGACAGCTCTCTTGGGCACCTCTGGCACTTTAAAGATAGTGTTTTGATAAGAAATTGGTAATTGCTTTTAGAGCACCAGAACCACTAAAACTACAGAACGAAGTCACAAAGACCAAAAAGAAGAAGAAGAAAACTCCTCTCAGAGGGTTAATTGAGGTTTATATCAAGCTTAAAACAATCACTGGAGATGAAGATCTATTCATGAATTGAACAAAGCTCTCATATTCTTTAAGAAGGAATGGTGTACCTCTTGCTGGCATCTCTGGAACCTTTTCTTCTTCAGGAACAAAAATAGGTACCTCTTCACTGGGACGTCTTGATATTTCTGGCACTTTAAAGATAGTTTTTAATTGTAGAAAACATAGACACAACTTACACAGAAGCTGAAGAGTGTGAATTAGCAAGTACATTTGTCACACGCAGCTACAATACTTCAGTTAAATTGTGACAACAAACATATAGAAACAAGAACAAGCATAATCCACGTGTTTAGTTATAGGTAGCGATACCTTTGGCTGGTGGAGGTTCTGGCTTTTTATGTACAGGGACACGTACTGCCTTTTCTGGAACCTTCTTGGGCACTTCAGGCACTTTAAAGACATTTTTGTTTAGGGAATTAATTTTCAATGTAACATAAAATATAGTAAAATGATAACTGTATATCTGATATTAAGATAACTCCACAAATATGGTAAAATCTAGTTGTGTGCGAAAGTTGACATTGATTTTATCCACAGATTTATGCACTGATGTAAACTTACAAACATACAGAGACTACAGAACCACAAACTGGTGTAGTAAGGCTAAGGGGGAAGTCTGGCTGTTTAGGTAAATTTGTTATCTTTTGGAGCATCTGTTTTTTGAAAAAGCAAGTCCTTTAAAATGATTTAGATATATACGATCCAAAAGACAGAGACAATACGAAACACAAAGACATTTTCAAAGTGTAGAATAAGCATAGCACCCGTGACTGACAGACACAAACAACAGCGTACTGATCAAACAGCTCAGTGGTTCAAACACATTACGCCAAAGAATGGGATTGTTACTGGCAGTAACAATCTTCTTCTAAAAATGAAGAAACAAAAATAGAATCACACAGTTGAACCAGAAAATGGTGTACCTTTGGCTGGTGGAGGCTCTTCCACTTTTTTAGGCACTGGGACATGTACCTTCTCTTCTGGCACAGGTTTCTTTGGTACTTCAGGCACTTAAAAAAATATTATTGTAGCTTAAGAATTTCATTTTTGGACCATAACGTAAAGAACATTGATATGAATCAATAAAGTTGGATGACAAAGAAGAACTGTCAAGAATAGAAAACTTTCTTCACTCTACATTACATATGAAAAAAAGACTGACTTAAAAATTTTTTTTTTATAAAACATTCAGTCAAGAGCTATATCAAGTCATATACCTTTGGCTGGTGGAACATCCTTCTTTTTTGGTACAGGAACAGGAACCTTCTCTTCTGGCACAGGTTTCTTTGGCACTTCTGGAACTTAGTAAGATATTATTAAAAATTGAGCTTGGCATGAGAATCTAAAACAACGTGACATGTAAACCAGTCACACTAAAACAGTTAAACACAAACAAAAAGAACCACAGTTCTTAAGAGTAACAGTTCTTTTTCTATCCTAATTTTTAACACAAATGAGAAGATAAATGAATGCTAGAAGATCTTCCTGGTCACAGATAATTGCAAGTGTATATACCTTTAGCTGGGGGAGCTTCCTTCTTCGGCACTTGGACTTTCTTTTCAGGTACAGGTTTCTTTGGCACCTCGGGCACTTCAAAAACATCATTTTGGTTAAAAAAATAAACCACAAGCTACTCCAAATAGAAATGAAACAAAAAAGACAGCAACACGAATATTTTATATGAAGACCCCTCTCCAAAAAGAACAGAAAAAAGTAATAAGCAATTAAGGCATCTGAGAAATAATGTGAATTACATATTAAGAGGATGTCTTCTAACACAAAGAGATGATATATACCTTTTGCTGGAGGAGGTTCTTTTTTCTTCAGAATAGGTATTTTTTCCTCTGGAACAGGCTTCTTGGGAACCTCAGGCACTTGAAAGACACCATTAATGTTTTAGGTATTTACTTCCATAACAACAGGAACATAAAGTGTAAACAAACATCACAAATACATACTCATGCAAGCAAACACCACATACTCCAAACAAACAGCTATGATTTAACAGGGTTTTATCATTAAGACAAAAATAAAATAACAAACACATCGTATTAGCTGCTATTATGTCCATTCTCCCTGCTCAGCCATTGAGGCCATCAATAAAAATGTTTTTAACTTCAAGGGATTTTTTGCTGATCAAAAGATTAAGTCAGAGTTTGACTTTTTTGAGCAGCTATTAAAAACAATTATAAAATGTCATGGTGGGAAATTTTCAAAAATACAATTTAATTTTTTTCTCCCAATTTCTGGATGTTTATTACAAACCCTGTAATAAACAATTATTGAATTGCTGTGTAAGATATTTAGTGCTTTTACTACTTTTTGATATTTTCCCCTAGAACTATTTTCCTAATGTTTGTCAGGCATGTAATAGGCTGCATCTGATCGTATTGTTTTATGTATATTAAATATAAATTGCTGACTGCATTTTCTTCCTGAAAAATTTCCAAGAGCTTTCTACAGGCAAAAAACTCAAGCACATCTAGTTTATCAACTAAGTTACTACAAGCAGAGAACTGTGGACACATTATAAGTACCCAGCAATTTATACCATTATTTGTTGGGTAAATAAAATGTTTAAAAAAAAATCCCTTTTACTGCTTTGAAATCAACAGACTTTAACTGCAGTGAGGCAAAGGCTTCAACTAAAACATATCTAAACTTTTGTTTGTACTCCAAACCCCAGAAATGTTCATATAAAATTTACAATGACAGGAGAATAATCCCACTGGCTCTGAGCATGCTGAAGAAAGTTTGGAGCCCGTATGAATTAAACTTAGCTACTATGAGAGAGTCAGTGGAAATTTCAGCCAACACTAATTTTCCTGTTCAGGATTAACTTGGCTTTTGCAGTGTACAGCCTCATCTTTTCTCAACTAAGAAAAATATGCTCATGTTTATGACAAAATTTCTGCTGCAAACAATGTTAGATATAGTTTTGACACTCATTAATTAGTCAAATAAAATTCTGAACTTCTTTGATGGAAAAAGACACTATGGAATGTTTTGGATCYGAACTGGAAAGGACACTCTTAGATGATTATGTAATTTTGCAAAATTGGATATACATGATCTGTATCTTTACATCATGATGCAGACAGGTTTTATTACCAAGATCTTGGCATGACGTAGTTCTCCTAAGCAGTCAATATTATGTTGATCCTGTACTAAAAATGTAGAAAATTTATACCCATACCATAAAAATTAGTCCTAAGGAAAACACCTGAAACTAAAGAGTATTTAAATATGGATATTTAATAAAACTTTTGTCTCTTTCTTTTTCATGAAAATATATTATTCCCTTCAGGACAGAAATAAACATCAACTATAGGGCTTTCTAATGTTTCTGAAAAGAATTCAGTGTGACTTGTGTTCCTAAATAACTTATTTTCAAGTATCCTAGCTATTTGCTAGATAAATATATTTTTTGTCTATGATTGCAGACTTTACATAAGCATTTTTAAGTATTTCAAGCACAGTCTGATAGCAAAATTGGGCCCCAGATGAGGATGAAATTAAGCTCAGTTAATTGTTCTTAGTGGGTTATACAGAGATCATATGAAAGAGGAATGAACATGTATGACATGGAACATTTGAATTTATGGAGGTAGTAGTAAAGAGTAAACATACAGCCATCACATGTTTCCTGCACTATATAATAATCAATAAATATCTTAAAAGAATGCACATTGTAAAGCACACTGCAGCATTTTAAAACAAAACTTTGGTATTTTCACAGAATGAAAAGATACTACTTTTTCTCACACAAACCCTAAAGTTAAAGTATACCTCTAGCTGGTACGGGAGCCTTCTCTTCATACTGAGGAACTTGTGACTCTTCCTCCTCATATTCAGCGACTTCCTCTCCATAATAAGCAGCTTCTTCTTCATAACGGATGACTTCTTCCTCTTCATACTGAGGAGCTTCTTCCTCTTCATACTGAGGAGCTTCTTCCTCTTCATACTGAGGAGCTTCTTCCTCTTCATACTGAGGAACTTCCTCCTCAAAGTGACTAACTTCTTCATAATGGCGAACTTCCTCCTTGTAATGGATGACCTCCTTCTCATATCTGGTAGTATCTTCCTCCTCGTATTTTGGAATCTCTTCTTCCTCTTCATACTGAGGAACTTCAACATACGCTTTTTCTTTTCGGACAACTGTCTTGCGTACTTCAGGCACTTAAAAAGATACCAATTAAAAGAACCTTAACATTTAGCACATAGATCTTACTAATAACAAGGATCAAAAGGCATTGTCAGCTAAGAATTAACCAAAGGAAGAACATTCCATAGAAAACGAATCAGTACTCACGGTACATGGAACACACAAGACACAAAAAACATTTATATCATATTTTGATACTCTATCCAGTATACCTTTAGCTGGTGGTCTTGCCATTTTTTTAGGAGGATGAATTGGTACTTTTTCTTCAATGATAGCCCTCTCTGGTACATCAGGCACTTAAAAGATACAGTACAATTATGTTTAAGAATTTTTAGATTTAAATTGTTTAAAAGCAAAAATATTCTTGTCAAGAAACAGAAAAAGATATCTTACAAACACATGGCTGACATGTAAAAGACAAGTGTGCTTATTGTCACTGGACATGTAGGTAGGGAAGTCATTAGGGTGCTTTTCAATTAAGAAACAACAAACTTTTCAAGATACCAATATAAGTAGCTGATATGATTCCTGCTTCATCCACTGCTGCCAACAGTGAAGTTAAGCTTGCTGGTGAGCAGAACTCAAAATCCAAAGCCATTCAATTACAAAATCAATAAAACTCATTGTTCTCTGTAGCAGCTCATCTTCACAACAGCGGCACTTTGCACTACCTCAGGAAGAGATCAAGAGTCCTTATTCACTGACAACAAAAGATTTGCGTAGGAAACTCCAGATGAAGGTGAAGGAACACATGGAGAAAAACTATGAGAGTGACTAACAGTAGGTAAGGGCTCTGGTCTAATTAAAAGCAAAAGAATGACTTGCTCAGGGAGGAAGGTATTTTTCCTCTTCTGTCAATTACTTTATGAAGTGACTTGTTTGTTCTGACATGGCACGGAGCGATTCCTTGTAAAAGCAGGAGCATTTCCAAAAGATTAAGATGTGGGTATGTTCAGTTTTTAAGATTTATTTAGTAAAGAATGCTTGCTATGTTTATTCTCTTTTCAGAAGTGTGTGGGTCTTGTCTTCTGAGGCAGGTGTCTTGGGAAATGTTTGACCAATATAACTGGAAAGTGCACAGAAGATTACCTTGGCATTTTAATATCTGGCAGACTTGCCAAGTTAGAGAATAACTGTGGCACTTTCTTAATAGATTTGAGATTTTTTTCTCAAGAGATGGAATCCATTCTGTCAGTGACAGATTTGAGGATTTCTAGAGGCTTTATTCATGATAAGCTACAGTGAGCATATATGAGTGGCTGACACAAGTCTTGATGCTTGGTGTTATTTCTGGGGCAATGTGAAGACTCATTAGCTGTTTAAATATTTTCTGGCAGAGTCCTCCTTGGTATTTAATTATAAATGCCAGGTACACCTACATTTGAAATCTTAAACTGAAACTGGTTGGAACTGGTACTTTGGTGGATTTGATAATAAAAACTGCATTGTGCATGAGTGCTCTTTTCAGAAAGTTCAGGTTCCTTTGGATTCTTTTTTTCCAGCTAAAACACCTCTGTTTCGTACCCCATTGGAGAACTGTTGCATTTTATGTCCTTCTGCTTTGACCCTTTTCTTTCCAGATGGCATATTACACCTGCATTACAGAGGACCAAAGATCGTCTTTCATCACACTCCTAGTACTCATGATACGCTTGTCCCCCCATCTTTGGAGACTAAATAGGTAATTTAACTTCACACTGATTTTTCTGTATTAATCTTTCATGATGTGAATATGATAATGCTGTTTATCAACAGTATCAGGTCTAAAAATAGTAAGTGTGAGGAAGCTTGTGGGTCATTTTTCACAAATCAGTTGATAGTCTGCAAAAGTGAAAGAGCAATGAATTTTCTTTAAAGGCTGCGGACTCTTGAGCAGGCAGGTCCATTACATTGGATTGTGTTAAGTGTCTCAGCCACGTAGGTAACAGTAGAGTTAAAGATTTCTTTCTTTAACCTTCAGATTTAGGTGAGGAGTTGCTTTTACAGAACAGGAAAGCACTGTCTTTCTTTTCAGAATAGGAAAGCATGTTACTTTAAGTGAAAGCAAAGACTGTCTCTTGTTTCCCTTCAAAGGTCAGACAGGTGGCAAGATTTGAAAAGGAGGACCTAATGAAATTATTGGGCTTCCACTATATGAACAGCAGTAAGCCAAGAGGAAAGAATTAAACATTTCACGAGAATGAAATACTGTCCTGCGTTATTCTACAAGCTTCACTTTCATGATAAACTGGCCAGAGAAAACGACATGAAATTTTGTTTTGTTCTCACTCTCTCTTTTTTTTTTTTTTTTACTAGCTGACAAGATGTAACTTTGGACACAAAGTTACATCTTTTTAGTCTTCATACCTGTGTATGAAATCTCCTTTTCTGTGTGGAGGGAAACGGATACTTCCTCTGACATAGCCCAATGTTCTTCTTCTGTTGGTACTTCAAAGACAGAGTCTAACATTAATATGTTTTTTCTGGTGTCATATAATGTACAATAATAAACATCCCATTTGGAGTTTCTTAGAAAAATGACTATTGTTTCGTAACACCACCCACCCCCAGAGTAATTGGGAAAAATGTCTCTAGTATTTCTCAAAAACCCTGTAAAAGTTCCCCTAGGACTATAGTGGATCATAGTGATAGACTTGATATTTTAAGGTTAATGATTGGACTCAATGATCTTAAGCGTCTTGTCCAACTTAAATGATTCTATAATTCTAAATTTGAACCTCAGGAAATGTGCCAGAACAATAGGCCTGAAGCTCTGATAGTATTACATGAGCACAATCTGTTCAGAGATTAACCCATGGCCAGGACTACCTTCTGGTGGTGGAGACACTTTTCTCTTCTGAACAGCAATGGATACTCTTTCTTCTCTGGCAGTTTTCCTCTGTGCTTCTGCCACTTTAAAGATAGTAATTGTAAGAATACTAGCTTCTAAAAGAAATCACACACATTCTGAAGTCCATATGGAAGAATTGTGGACAAACAATTGGGAGCAAATAGCACACTACTTAAAGAAAATATAATGAACACAACAATCACATGAGACGTACAAATAATATGTACTAAAATAATATACGTAATATTACAGTAATAGATAGACCAAAACAAATCAAAATCAAACAGAATATTCACATATGGTGAAGTAAGATGGAATGAATAAGAAGAAGGTAAGAGGTAAATACTTTGTCTCTGGACTCTTCAGAAACGCAATTAAACCACAGGACACCACACATACAAGTACATAAAATCAAACACAAGAAAAGCACAGAAACAGAGGACGTATTTTTAAGTTTGAAACACGTCACTGAATATTGACAATATTACAAAACATTGATAATTTTTTCTAAATGTGTTCAATTTTTTTTCGCTGAGTAAATGTCATTACTCAGCTTTGCAAACCATTTAAGCATTCAGAGTGATCAATGGAATTAAATAGCTAAAAAATGCAAGGAATGAAGGTGTATGACTATTCTCTGTCACACTCTGCAGTATTTTGAAGGGGAGAAGACAAAGGTCCTTTTCATTTATGATAAAACCAGGAGAGACAGATTTGATTAACTAGGCAGACTGTGAGTATGATGCACATGGATGTCTGATATTTAAAAGCCATCTCTACTTTCAAAAGAACTTGTATACCTTTAGCTGGTGGAGCTGCCACTTTCTGTGGAATTGGAACAGGTACTTTGTCTTCTGGCACAGGCTTCTTGGGCACTGCTAGCATTTTTTAAAAAAAAGTTTATTGTAAAAGATGTTAAATTAATCACAGTATATAAACATAAGCAGATGACAAAACACAAATCAGAGACTTGACATTACTTCAAGTAAAATTAAAATAAAAGACAGCAAACACTGAATGTTACAGTTTGTGTTAGGTAACCTGATGTAAATACAAACCACTACTCTGAAACAAGACTTCTCTCGTGTTACTCTGAAAAGTTATATACCTTTCTTTGGTGGAGCCACTTCTTTTTTAGCAACTGCAACTTTTTCTTCTGTGATAATTTTCCTGTGCACTTCGGTCACTTAAAAATAATGTGCAAGAATATTTAATTGCAATGTTTGAAATGCAGATATATGTGTCTTTTACTTAGTCTGATTGCTTAAAAAAAAGTGCTATGTGAACTTCAACAGCAACAAAAATAAGACACTGCTGAAGAGCATATTTTACAGCCATAGCACGAAAATGAGTAAAGAGTCAAAAGATAGGGGAGATCCCTACAAAGGTTACAGATACTAACAAACAAAACTGTATTTAAGTAAAATGCCTAAATACAAATATTGCAAGACCAAACTAAAAAATCTCCATGATAATAATCTGTTTACCTTTGGTTGTTGGAGGTTCTTCAAACTCTGCCTCAAAAGTGGGCACCAATGCTTCTGCAGGTTCTTAAAAAAGATTGTGTAACTTTAGAAAATTTGTTTGATTTCATCAACAGGTATAAGATAGAAGATGAAATAAATAACATATAATAACATAAAATCTCATCAAGACAGCACAGGTCACAGGTGTCATTGTAGACAAACAGACATAAATACATGTTTAATGTTGAAGAAATTTGATAGGGAGATATATATTGTATCAACAATACAATCCCCAACATAGGCATATATGTTAAAGATGGAATGCAGCAAAAAAGCATTTTTTTGCAATAGGAACAAACCACTGATATACCTTTTGCTGGTGGAGTCACCATTTTTTTAGACACAGGAACAGGTACTTTCTCTTTAGGAACTGCTTTCTTTTGAACTTCAGGAACTTTAGGAAAATGAGTAAGATGAGAAGGAAGATGAGAAAGCATATTAAAGTGCAATATTTGCAATTGCCTACTACACAATTTGTTTTACTGAGTTAACACAAACAATAATTTTCGAAGTACAAGGTGGAGTTTGATAGAGCATTCATCATTGTCAGAAGACACCACCCATGTCAACATGTACAAGCAAGACGGCAAGACAAACATAATTCTTTTGAAGACACATCAACCAGTTGAGAAACTGATTTATACCTTTAACTCCTGGAGCTTTCTTAAGAGCAGGTGGGACTTTTGGCTCAGGGGCAATTCTCCTGTGTTTCTCAGGCACTTTAAAAGATTACAATACATAGTTTTACATAGAGGAGTAGTATCACTATAGGACGAACATACAAAAAAGCCAAAAAATGGACATAAACATATAGTGACAACATAATGTTAAGAATGATGAAACAACTCGGAGGGTGTAGTGAAAGGAATGTATACCTTTAGTGGGTGGGGCTTCCTCTCTTTTTGGAACAGTTACCGTCTCCTCTATGTAGTAAGATTCTTCTTCAGTAACTTTTAAAAAGAGTAAAATATAAAAATACCTAAGTTTAAGTATTTGACATATATTACTATCTTTATGGCCCTGGTAAGCAACATAATATTTTTAAGACAAGAATAAACAATGTGCTTTATTAATAGACACATCTGGGATGACAAAATCTATATTCAAGCCATCCTGCTTCCTCTGAGGCCAATAGAAACACTTCAAGCAACTTAAATGGAACAAGAGACTGAGCTCTCATCTTGTATTTGTGTAGAATTTGAAAATGCTCAGTCCATTCCTCTGTCCACTAACTCACTAATGTTGAAATTTGTCCATTTTGAGAAACCTTCTTTCCCAAATACCAAGAAAATTCCTTGACTAAAGATGTCCATGGAAAAATCTTTCAGTGGTGTCACTTGTCATAGAAATTGAATCAGTCAGTGTTACTGTCCTTCACCTAAAGGACATTACCACCATATGTTACCACCAATAAATTTACGGATGGAAACAATATAATCATTTTACAATTAAATTGTCTGAGAAATCTGAGTGCACTGTGGTATTCTGAAGAACATTTAATTCATCCAAGCAACCTGGTGGAAGAGGAACTTCCAGCAGAGGATTTTTGTAAACAAAAAGAGGCCCTGATAGATCTCACTATCAAAGAGATAACTTATTATTTTCACTATATTGAAACAGGATTAGCTACTGTACTTTTCAAAAGAAAGTAACAGAAGTTATACACATTAAAATTAAAATTTATAAGTTACAAAACATATTGATATAGTAGTAATTTTTTCCTTATGAATAAAGCAGATATTAATCCAAATTGTCTATTTGGTATAGAGCAAAAATTACTTTTTTGCTTTTGCCTAGTATTTCTGAATTGTCGTACCTTCAGAAATCTCTTCTCTGTGAATGGAAATAGATACTTCCTCTGTTTCTTCTTCAGACCATTCTTCAACTGTTGGTTCTTTAAGGAAAATTATTTGTTTTAGTATTTTTGGTGGATGGATAGATGGAGAGAGGGAGGGATTGATGGATAAAGAAGATGAAGATAAATTCTTAGAAGTTCTATATGATAATGACAGATATGCATAAAATACGGAAAGTGCTGTGCACATACGTATGTATTATTTGCTCTAAATTATTTTGTTCGTCCATGTCCCATGTACCCTATTGTGTGTCTTTGTATCTAATACCATTCACTGATCAACTGTCAGTTCATTAGAATGTCTCAGCTGCCCAGATTTCCCCATCACAACAACTCAGGTGGAGAAAACAAGAGTCAAAGAATTAGAGGTTGCTCCTTGATCCAACAGTGTGAAAGTGAGGAAAGGAACAAATGAGATGGATAGGTCAAGAACTGAAAGAAAGTCCTGGCATGTATTCATCTACAAAGGTGACTGTATCAGGGAAAACATCAACTAGTTCCAGAGAAAAGGTTAATTTGCAGGAGACAAACAGAAATTAACATTGCATGTATCCATATGGATGTGTATGTGCAAGTTCATATTTTAGATAGACATGTTTCAAATTTGCTTCTAAAAATTTATTTATGGTTTTTTTAAAGGAAAGTGCAAATTGTCTTGACTGGGTATTTATTAATGGTATATAAAAACAGACAAAATGCTGATTTCAGTTATCTTGAAGCAGATATTATGCAGAATTATACTAACTTAAAACAACTGATCTCAATCTTTCCTGAACATGAGAATGTGAACTGAAAGCTGGTGAGAAGCTAACAGTGCAGAGGGAAGCAGTATTTTATCTTCAGGGCTACAGAGAGGTTTGTAGAGAATATGACAAATGGATGGTTACAGCTCTGATTTTTGGAGTCTAAACTAAACAATACATCCATATTTGCTACAGCAATTTTTGTGAGCCCCTGATCTGAAGGTCATTCTCTTCAGTAGTAGTTTCCATTCCTGTTGATGTGAGGGGATCCTGACATTTGAGACTGAAATTGTAAATGGCACTTAGGAGGCTTTTAACTGCCTCCAGTTCAACACAAACCTCATACAAGGTAACTATGAAAAAATTTTTGGTGTATTTTGACCTTGATATTAGAACAACAGACTTGTAGACATAGCACAAGTTTCTCACTATTGTTTGTTTATAGTGTACCTTCAGGTGATGGGATTTCCTCTGGAATGGCAACAGATATTCTTTCTTCTGTAATAAGTACTCTTTCTTCAAAAGTGGCTTTCTTCTGCACTTCAGGCACTTTGAAAGATAATGATACTAGATGTGTGCTTTTCCAATTCCATTGTGAAAACATAGTTTCAAAATGCTAAATCTAGTTTTCCAAAGAGTTGCTTAAGGGTACTGAGCACATAACATATAATGAAGATTCAATATTTAGAAAGAATACCATATGAGTACTGCGTAAGAGATACAACATAATGATTCATTGTCTAAATCAGAACAGCAGAACTCACAGGGGAAGCACAAATCAATGACTAAGTATGGAACACATAAACAGAAGGTGAGAAATGGCATATTCTTTTGTTCTACTGGAAAGCATACCTTTAGCTGGAGGAGCCTCAATTTTTTTAGGAACAGCAGGAGATACTTTTTCTTTAGGGACAGGTTTCTTAGGAACTGCAGGCACTTAAAGAAAGTGTTTGTTTTAGAACCTCTGAAGTAAAAACTGGCAAATGCATCATGTAAGAGAAATGTGTTGTTTAAAAAGATTACACATGGTCATGTTTTGCTTACCAAACATGACAGTTGACCAAGTTGAGATAAATGCAATGTTTTAAAGGCTACAATGGATGATATTAAAGTGAGCTATATTGTACCTTTTGCAGGGGGAGTTTCTACTTTAGGAACATATGGCATTTTTTCTTCTGGAGCCAGTTTCTTAGGTACTGCTGGCACTTCAAAGGTATTAATTATAATTATCATTAGCTAAAATTAACAAGTGTTTTACTAATAAATCTATAGCACACCTATACACAAAACTGACACAAAAGATACATATTTAACATAGCTGAAGTACAAGTAAAACCAGATTAACTTAGCAATCAAACCCAAAATTTGACATAAACAAGATGCTAAAGATAAAGGAAAAGAAAATAAAAGAAATTTTTTTTTTTAAGTGTACCTTTAGGTGTTGGAGCTTCCTCTCTTTTTGGAACAGCAACTTTTTTCTCTGGTGGAGCTTTCTTAGGAACCTCTGGCACTTTAAAAAACGTAAAATATAAGATAACTGAATTCTGAATTTCAAAGATTTATTAAGTATTATAGATTTCATTAATCCATTTATAAGAATATCTAGACACACCACATAACACATTCATACACTTAACATAGAAAGACATATGACAAGAGCAACATAAGTTTGATAAAAACCAAAATCAAGCCAGTTGCTGGAAGACTATCAAACTCTTTAAGACTGATTTCTTAACTGAAGACAGARCTGATCGCATGTATTACCGGGTCTTAAAAACTCTCACAGATGCACAGAGAATTATACATAAACTATTAATTCTAACACAACCATGCTTACATACAGACTAATAGGAAAATAAAACTCAACAAGTAGTGTACACTCCATCAGTAAGTGTGTCTTTGGCATGCATATGTTCTCCTTTGGGAAAAGGAACATGTACTTTTTCTTCAGGCAGTTTTTCGAGGCCCTTCAAAAACTCTAAAGGTATCAAAATTCATTTAAGTAATCTTTCTAAGGCTTTTGAATGTCTTAGATGAGAACAGACCTGTTCACACATGGAACACACAAAGATTACATTTATCATATGCTTATGTTGAGAACATAAGAGAAGTTAGGAAAAGAAGACAATAGCACAGAACTGGTTAGAGCCTACATTCAAAAGATGCTGTACCTTTTGCTGGGGGAGCCACCTCCTTTTTAGCAACAGCAACTTTCTTTTCTGGAACAGGTTTCTTAGGGACTTCAGGCACTTTGGAAAACATTGTTAAAGTAAGACATCTTTAGTTTTTGGAACACTGACCCAGGTTTGAGTAATCCAAGGTTATTTTATACAACAAACACAGGGCCTGGACAAGGAGCTGAGCACTGCAACCAACACAATACAACATACAGCCTTTTGGACAAATGTGGACTATATGGGAAAGACACTATGATACAGTATAAAACTCCTGTTAAAATCGCTGCACTAGCACCTGTCATGGGACTCTCTTGAAGTAAAAACACCCTACACTTGCCTGCAAAAAGCCCCACAAATAGAAATAATAAGCACAAGATTGTTAAGAAAGAGAAGAAGAAGCTGAGACAAATTGAAGTTGTAAGCTAACTTACAGCACAATTGAAAAACTCAAATTGTGCAATGGAGACAACTGAAAATCAAATAATGCATACAGAGATAGTGCAAAAACAAAGGCACATAGTAAAATCCTAAATATATTCGTGAAAACATAAAAAATAATACAGAGAAAGAATATTTGTTTGGGTTTTGTTTCTTTCTTTTTTTCACTAGAGCAGTAGAAATACCTTTAGCCGATGGAGCTTCTGTTTTAGGGACGGGAACAGGCTTTCTTTCTTCTGGAACGCGCCTCTTTGGTATCTCAGGCACTTTAAAAGACAGGTGGTGATCATTTAGGAGACAGTTAAAATAACTGGTAAACCACAGTAAGCTACTCTTAACATGGTGTATAAGCAAACACTATATGTCAAAAACGATTCTGTTTTATCAAACAGATACAATAAACCCATTTCATTGAAAGCTATTACAAGAATTATTTAAAGCAGTGATGAAGAAGAATAAGACAGAAATGCAGTAGGGCTTGAAGCTTTGAGAGCAGAGCCATAGAGAAATTGAAATATCTCAGTTCTGATATGCTATCCTTTGGTAAACAATGTTACAGACAGATAATGTGAAAGTTCAGAAAAATGGAGCAGATGTTGGTACAAAGACTTTATTCACCTTCAACATGAGAGATCTCCAGTTCTGTAGAAACAACTTCTTCCTCTTCCTCAACTTCCTTATGTGCTGCAATACGAATTTTTTAAGATATTAAATGTTGAGATAGGAAATATCAATGTCCATAGTAAATCTGAAAAGCTTTAAGATATTGTGTGTGTCCAGTACACAATCATCACTGAAACCCATATGTTAATATGTAAAAAAATTTAATCCAGAAAATGAACAGCATGTGTAGATCTC